>PVKU01000510.1:429486-465595 GCA_004027475.1 Anoura caudifer
TTTTTTTTTTTTTTTTTTTTTTTTTTTTTTTTTTTTTTTTTTTTTTTTTTTTTTTTTTTTTTTTTTTTTTTTTTTTTTTTTTTTTTTTTTTTTTTTTTGCCTTTGCTCACCTGTTACGTATAAGGGATGGAGCCTTAGATGTTCACCAGGGCAGGGCAACCCACGTTGCTGCGTTGTAATGCTGTATGTGGGGAAGGGATCCGACAGGGAACAGTGCCACTTGCTCCACTCTCTGCTGGTTTTCAGTCACTTCCCCCACTACCCACAATCAAATATGGGCTCTTCTGGTGCTGATTCTCAGTGGGTGGGCTTGTGTATGTTGTAGGACCCTGTGGGTCTCTTCAGTGAATTCTCCTGTGAAGCTGGGAGTTTCTCCCACTGCTGCCTCAACCCCCACAGGTGTTTTCAGTCAGAGGCTTTAAGGCTTTATTTCCCCGTGTGTGAACCTTGGGTTGTGCAATCTGTCTTTCTTCCCAGTTTATCCTCATGCAAATGTGGGACCACCCTCTCCACCCAGCTGTCTGTGCCCCTCCTGCCAGTCTGGATGAATGTTTCTTCTTTAACTCCTTGGTTGTTGGACTTCCATACAGTTCAATTTTCTGTGAGCTCTGCTTATTTTTTTGTTTTTAAATTTGTTGTTGTCCTCCTTTTGGTTATGTGAGGAGGCCCAGTGTGTCTACCTGTGCCTCCATCTTGGCTGGATTCATGATGTAGTTTTTTCTTACTTGACTTATATGCATTTATGAAAAGAAGAGTTCAAAGTGGGCATTAAGGCAGATCTAAGTAATGGGCCCTCAGTCTTTAGCTTCTCTCAATTGAAATGCATGTGGGAATTTCCCCGGGAAATAAGATACAGTAGAAAATTGATAACAATAAAAAATAAGATCTAAATTTCATCTCTCTGTTCAGTTTATATTGGACATAAGGCAGAGATGCCATCTGTTTGAAATTCTGTTGACTTGGTAAATAATTTCATAAAATCATGAAGCATATCTGTGCCTAAATATGTCCTCTGCCTCCTCCCTCAGCAGAAAGCAGAATAGTCTTGATGGATTCAGAGTTTGGATCAGGGTGGGAGTGGGGAGTTAGTTGAATTTATTATCCATTTCTGTCTTTAGCATAGCACCGTATCATTAAGATGTAAGAGCCTTAAGAAGACTTCTAGTTCAATTTTAAACACGAGAGAAAAGAGGCCCAAAGGAGTTAAGATCTGGGACAAAACCAGATGCTTTGTAATTCACTCTTGAGTGCCATTTTCACCATTTAGGAAATGATTAAGACTCATTTAAACTGAGCTACTGTCATGTGAAAAGTTGATAATGGTGGTTTTTAAATATCTAGGTGTGTTTCTGCTGAAGTCATAGGAACTAGACATTTAGAAATCATAATAAAGAAGTTGTTGGAGTTGACAAATGAAAGGGTTAATGTAAACAAAAAATAAAATTTAATAGGGGAAATGTTAAGTTCTCAAACTTTTTTTTATAAATGTTCAACTCTAAAGTTGCCAGATATTACTGGTCGGGCTGGATAGTGAGATAACTAAGATCGTGGTGGAGTCTGGCAGACCTGAGTTGAGACTCTGGCCACATCTTCGCTAGCTATGTGAATTTGATCAAATTAGTGAATCTCACTTACCTCATCATCTTTGTCTTAATGTAGGAGAAATAATTCCCTTACAGGAATATAGTCACACACATGAAGCATGCTTATGTGTGTGATTATGATGCCACTCTTTGGTATTCATGACCTTGAGTTAACTTCATCCCTTGCCTGTGGGCTGGACCTAACGAATCAGTTCTAATCAAAGAATATGAATGGATGTTATGTCTATGATTGGGTTACGAAACCGTGTGACTTCCATCTTGCCGGCAGACTGTCCCCGTTGCTGGCTTTGATAGAGCAGCAGCATGTCGCACAGGCCCTCAGTCCAATCCTCAAGGACTTGGATTTGGCCAGCAACCCCGAGTGGGTTTGGCAGCGGATCTTCCCCTGGTTGAAGCTTGATTGCATCTTTGTGAGAGGCCCCATCTCGGCCACACCTGGACTCCTGTCCCAGCAGAAACCATGAGATCATTGATGTGCATTGTTTTGAGTCACTGAGTTTTGGGGCAGTTTGCTATGCAGCAAAAATAACTAATCCAAATGGTGCCTGACACAATGTAGTGAGAGAGAGATGGCAAGGGTAGGTCCTGTTTTAGAAAGAGTTTTGAGAGACAGGGATGCAAAGGAAGTTACTGTATTTTGCCATGTATAATGTGTATTTTTTTGCTCAGATTTTTGAGAGAAAAATAAGGATGCACATTATACATGGGTAGTACCTGTAATACCTTGTATCTGTTCTTGTGTTTTGTAATTATTTGTTATATAAAATTTCTTATATCATAATATGTTCAAAGAGAAATGCTCAAATTCATTTACAGTACAAAAAACCCCAAATATTTAAATATAAATAAATAAAAATGGAATTAAAAATTGAAATATTTTTTTTTCCTGAAAGTTTGGGCCAGAGACATGGGTGCACAGTTTACACAGCAAAATATGGCATCGAGGGCCTTCTGGGGAACCATGAAAAGAGCCATAAACAGAGGAAAAGGTGCAAGTATGGGTCTTGAGCTTATTCCCTGAGCGTTTGAATCTTTTAATACAAAGGTTGTTCTTCATTAACCTGGTTGAAAACTAGAAATGGAAATTTTGATGACTAAAACAAAACAACTGACAATCAAGATTCAGAAGCTTAGGCAATTTCAGTGAAGATAAATCTCCCTTTTTCTTTTCTTATGACATTTACCGACTGGAAAGTTATCTGGAGGATTAATGTAAAATGTCATTGCATTGTTGAAGGTTTTCAGGTGACTCATAACCAAAAAAAAATCAGTTCAATGTTGCAAATATATAAATTGATTAATGTCAGGTTATCTCAGCATATAAACTGCTTCCTGGAGGAAAGCGTTCACTTTTTGCTTACATATTATTGCAAAACAAAAATTACAATATTTTTAAATTATGGGAAAAAACACACCCCTGAATTTATTCTATATCAACACAACCATTATTATTTTTACAGTTTAAAAATGGCATTCTATAAATAAGAATCATAATTTTGGTCCCCAGAGGCAGAGAATTGAGTTTATCACACTCTTTATTGTAGCGGAGTACATCAGCGGGCTGTGCAAGGCCTTTGTCATTTCCTTGTATTCTCCTTAATCTTCTTCCCCGCTCCAATTCCACACCACAGTTAGTCGCTCTCATCCACGTGTGTTGAGATGTGCACATATACATATTCTGGGAAGATACCTCATGCCGTTTTGTATGTCTGTGCTTTTATTTTATATCAATGGTACCATAAAGGACCCATTCACCTCACCCTGTATTTTTAAGGTGCTTTCTTCATAGCCCTCTTCTCTTTGATATTAAGCTCCCTTTTTGAGTTTTTTTTTTTTTATTTCAACTACTATATTCTTCATACCCAGAATCTCCACATGCTACCTCCTGATGGCTGTTCCTGGCTCATATTTGTAATATTCTCCCTGTTTCTTTGAGGGTGTATGTATGTTTTATTTTGATATTTTTACTTAAAATTCTTACTTTAGCCAGCCCATTGATTTAACTTCTGCAGAGTGTTGACTTTGTTGCCTTCCTTCTATAGAGCTTCTGCTCCTCTTGTGGAACTTGGGGAGCAGGTCTGGTGAAGAGCCTCTGATGTTACCATCTGGGTTAGATCCTGCCCTCTTTCCATTCCTCTCTCCCCTACACTTGACTTGGCCCCTCCTCTTAGTGACCCATTCTCTCTCTTCCTCAGGGCACTCTTCTATGGGATAGTTGCTTCTCTTGGATTAAACCACCTGCACCAGAGGGTCTGTAACTGCAGCATGCATCGGAATCATCATGCACTGTCAGGACAGCAAGACCCACCAGGGCTGGTTAGAGCTAAATAGAAACCTCAGGATTATATCCAGAAAGGGATGGATTCTGGAACTAAGAAGGCACAGAAAACAATAGGTGCAGATAGGTGGGCCATTGCTTAAGTCAGCAGGTCTGAAAATGTAGTTTCTGATCAGCAGCAGCAGCATCAACTCTAATTCATTGAAGATACAAATGGGGGGCAGCAATCTGTCAATGGACAGGTTGTTTCACTTCTTGGCTATGGAGAATAATGCTGCAGTAAACTCGGGAGTGCAGGTGTCTCTCTGAGATAGTAATTTTGTTTCCTTTGTATATCCACCCAGAGTGGGATTGCTGGATCCTATATGGTCATTCTATTTTTGAGGAACCTATATACTTTTTTCCATAATGGCTATGCTAATGTACAAATTCACATTCTTATGAACAGTGCCCATGGGTTGCCTTTTCTCCACATCCTGGCCAACACTTGCTATCTTTTGCCTTTTTGATAATAACAATTCTAACAGATGGGAGGTGATATTTCATTGTGGTTTTAATCTGCATTTCTCAGATGATTAGTGATATTGAGAATCTTTTCATATGCCTGTTGGTCATTTGTGTGTATTCTTTGGAAAAATGTCTAATCAGGCTCCTCTGCACATTTTTAAATTGGTTTTTATTTATATTAAATTTAAATATTTATATTTATTTATATTTACTTATACTCCTCATATATATATTTGTATTAACCCCTCATCAGATATGTGGTTTGTAAATATTTTCTCCCATTCTTCAGGTTTTTCTCCCATTCTGCAAAATGCCCTTTCATTTTGTTTATTGTCTCTTTTGCTGTGCTCAAGTTTTTAGGTTGATGTAATCCCACTTGTTCATTTTGGCTTCTGTTGCCTGTGCTTTCATGGCAAATCCAAAAATAATCATCACTAAGATCAATGTAAAGGAGCTTATCCTGTGTGTTTTCTTGTAGGAGTTTTATAGTATTGGGTTTTATGTTTTGTATGTGGTATAGGATAAGGATGAAATTTTATTCTTTTGCATATGGATATTAAGTTTCCTCAACACAGTTTATTGAAGAAACCATCCTTTTCCCATTAAATATTCTTGGCATCTTTGTCAAAAATTACTTGACTTTATATGTGTGGGTTTACTTCTGGGCTCTCTATTCTGTTCCATTGGCCTAGATATTTGTTTTCCTGCTGGTATGATACTGTTTTGATTACTACAGCTTTGGTGTTTAGTTTAAAATCAGGATGTGTGATGTGTCTGGTTTTGTTGTTCTTGCTCAAAATTGCTTTAGCTATTTGGAGTCTTTTGTTGTTTTATACAAATTTTAGGATTGCTTTTTTAAAAAAAATAAAAAAATCCCATTGGAATTTTGATAGGGATTGCTTTGAATCCATAGATCACTTTGGGATAAATTTCCCAAATTTCCAATTATTTGTGTCTCTTCAATTTTTTTCATCAGTGTTTTATAGTTGTCAGTGTCCAAATGTTTCATCTCCTTGGTTAAATTTATTTCTAAATATTTTATTCCTTTTCTTGTTCTTGTAAGTGGGGTTGATTTCTTAATTTTTTTTCAGATAGTTTGTTGATAGTGTATAGAAACACAAATGATTCTTCTGTGTTGATTTTGTATCCTGAACTTTACTGAATTAATTTATTATTTATGACAAATTCTTGTTAGTCTTTAGGGCTGACTATATAAGATCATGTGAGCTCCATAGTTTTATGCTCTGAGATCCACCAATGTCTCTCTCATTTTTGCAGTTTCTCTAGAATTAAACAGGGGTGGAGGTAGTATCCCATTGCAGTTTGCCATTTTATTTGGCCTGCTGATATTTTGACACAGGATTTTTAAACATAGCACACCTATGGTTTTGTGGTGTTTTATCATCTACTTAGCACCTGCCATTGCTATTTTATGTTTCATAATTACAACACATAAAGAACATACTGATTATAGAATACTGTGGTATTTTACTTGGATAAACTATAATTTATTTAATGTCCCCCTCCTGGTGGACATTTAAGGATGCTTTCTGTTGTCCCAACATGAGTAGTAGCATTAAATGTATTAACTTTTTATCGCTATACAAGCATTTTGGATGCCTTCCTTCTTTTTTCGTGCTGCTTCCCAGTATTCTGAAAGAGTTAAGGCAGCTTTCAGAAGTGCTCTAAATTCCGGGAGGATCTGGCTCTGGGCGTCTGATTCATTTTCTGAGTGGGTGGTGTGCCTCTCTCACCTTGTCACTGACAGCAAAGTTCAGATCTCCTCCTGTAAAGAGAGACGTCTGTCCTTGTCGCTCTCTCTGACTGAAGTGTTTACCTCCAGACAGTGATTGCATACACTCTCCCATCAACACAGGTGCTCGCTAGTGTCAGTTCTTCTTTGAGTGGAAATTGCAATTCCCTTTGTTCATCTGGGCTGTTTTTAAACTGTGGCAGTTCTTGGTTAAAAGGCACAGGTTGTGCTTCAGATTAGTCCTGTCCAAATTTGGTAATGATGGTCACAATACTGAGCACAGTAAAAATAATCAGATGAAGGAAAAACGCCTATTTTCAAACTTGTTTGTCCAAAATGAATGCTCAGAGAACATGACTTTAGTTTTTATATAAACTCATGGCACTTTGGTAAGCAACATCTGAAAATAGGTTAATGAATCATCATGGGAGGAAACCTGAGAATCTTTGATTTAAAAAAAGAACATTGTCAGCCATTTAAGTCAAGCTACCACCCAAAAGCAAAACTCATTTACAATGTGTCTGATGTTCTATTAGTTTTTTATTAAATCCCTTCCATGGTAGAAGACTACTATCTCATCAGAGAACCTGTTTATTCTTGGACAGTTGTAATGAGAGGATCTCTTATTTTTATCCGTGAATTGAAACCTGTTATTTCAACATCTCTTTAAAGATACACTGATTTTTGGGGGGAGCCACACAGAAAAATATGTATTGCTTCTTATCACAGTTCTTTGAATATTTGGAGACATCTATATGATTTCCTTTTAGTATTCTATACTCAAGCCATGCAAGCTTTTAAAAAATTAAGATAATGATGATTATATCCCTACTCATTTCAAACATTTTCCTGGATATTTTTTTATTTGTCCATGTCCTTAAAATAAGAGTTATGGAGTGTTGAAAACAGTAGCTCACAGACACAGTACAACAAACCATTTTACAGTCCTGTGATCTTGACTTGAGATATTTTCCTTTACAAATATCTTAGAGACTTCTTCCAAATGTTTTTATCATGTAGGATTTCCCTGTGATATACCTATAGGTACTTAGTGTTTCCAACAGTTGTATCTTAGAATGCAGTTACTGAGACATGGTACCTTATTTATAAGAGTTAGGTACAAAATTGGTAATTATCCAGCTCTTTCATGTGGACTATGTCATAGAGCTACAGTGCTTTCAATAGAGAATATGCATAGTAGGAATATGGTTTATAGAAAGACATAAAATATTGTCATTTATACCTGAGAGCTAACCTCTAGTTGCTGCTTGAATTTCATGGCCCATAGTTGGAGAAAATAAAATCAGAACAAGAATTTTTCAATGTATGTTAACTAGGAATAGGCAGTGTTGTGTGCCTAGACATTTTGTGGTTTCATTATTTGTAAAGCATATCAGATTTAGACTAAAAGGGATCTTTACATAACATGCCCTCCTAATGGCACAGGTAACTGACCATTTTTAATTTATCTCAATTACCTGGGAGTCATTTGTATTTGGAAAGATTGAGTGGTGATTCCACTTTTCTACTTCTTTGTTTTGCTTTTTTCTAGTTCCTACTCTACACAGATAATTGTTTTGATCATTTTGAACATCTTGATTGGATTTAATTAATGCCTATTTAATGAAAACAAAATCAGTTAGTGTTTTATGACATTTATTTCTCAAGTTAGCCACAAGAGTCAATCTAGCAATCCCCTAAAGACAGAAAAATAAAAATCTGTGGTATACTTAGTGGTTTGTCTTTTTAATATGATGAATCATATTTTATGATCTTTTAAATTGTGAAATTTACATACAAGTATTATATGTATATGTACATATATATCTCCCATATAAGCAAATTGAAGAAATAGACATTATTAGTCCAGAAACACCCTATTAAGCACCCTCCTTCCTACTGTATACACCTCTTGAGTCAGCCCTTCTCTTAACAACTATCCTGTCCAGAACACGATGTGACTGTGATAATCACTCTGTTATTTTTTTTCTGGGTTTACTATTTAAGTATGTATCCATAGGCAATACCTGGCTTTGTTTTGCCTATATTGGGTTTTAGTATAAATACAGTAATATTTCCTTAAGGTTTATTGCTTTATTCAGCACTGTGCTTGAATAATACATGCATATATGGATAGGTGTGGTGTTTCATTTATTTTTACTGCTGTATGTATACATTATACTTTATTTATTCAACTTACTATTGATACACAATTAGATTAATTCTAATTTTTCTTTTTTAATCTATTAAAGATAATGCTGCTAGGAATACTTCTTATAGTGACAACTAGTGCACAGGTGTATGAGATTTCCCATTTTTTGTTATGAACTTACCTTTTGTATTTTCCTTTATAAAAATTCTGTTTATATTATAAGGTATATTTCTCTTCTACCATCCTGAATGTCCAAATATATATTATTTTAATTTATTTATGTTCTAAATACATTAAATGCATTTAAATATATTTATACTACAAAAATTTGAAACTAGAGTCTAGGTTGAATTATCCCCCCCCCAAAAAAAAATCCACAACCTTGATTAAATTTAAATTTGGGTGTGGGAGGTTTTATTCTTTTGTTTTGCAATTAATGGAGAGTATATTAAACTTTATTTCATTCTTAGATGTGTACCTTAAATAGTAAAATGGAGTGCTTTTATACATTATCATCATTGAATGAAAATTATATTTAAAAAACTGACAAATTATTTTTAAGAAAATGAATTTCATCCATTTATTATTATTTACTGGACATCTGCTTGAACTAGATATTGTCAGGCACCAGTGACTAAATGGTGAACTGACTTCACCATTGCCCTCAAAGAACACTGTAGTCTGATTTAGGAGAAAGAATGATAGGTAATTATAATAGATGTGCTGTGGCAGGAGAAACAAGCCAAGAGAAATCCACAGCTGTTTGCATCCCAGACACCCCAAGGAGGCCGGCACAGTGTGAAGGAGAGCTCTGTAATCTAACTTGGGAGTTGAATTTGGCTTCTTGGAAGAAATGAAGTTTAAACAGATTTTTAAGAGGAGCAGGAGTTGCCTGCTTTATGTGAGTGGGCCTCATACATCCCTACTCTGTTATTCTGGTTACTATTATTGTTATTATTTTCTGTCTCTGTGAATGAGTACTAAGAAGTAGTTTTTGTCTTTTCTCAGAAGGCACCGATAAGCATCATGGGGAAGAGTCCAGTCCCACGGAGAGAAACCAGGCAGACGCCCTCAAGGCCAAACTCCTTTACCATTTGCTTGGCATCTTGACCTTTTCCTTTGAAAAGAAAATGCCTGCAGGCAGGTTTTCAAGCCTCCTGTCCTGGCCCTTAGGGATATGGTCCAGTTACGTTCATGTGCCTGCACCCAGTAGGTTGTGGGAGGAAAATGTACTCTGACGTTGCTGTGCTGCTAATGAAGACCAACGGGAAGCATCTGGACACCTTCAGACACTGGAAAGGCCCCTCGCGGGCCCATCTGAAGGGCAGCCTCACACTCTTTGAACATCTCTTCCTGTTCCTTCAGGATCAGTGTGAGCTGAAGCGACAGAACTATACACATTGGCCTCACAGTGCTATCCGCTTAATTGGTGGCAGGAAGGTAGGCCCTACGTCAGAGGAAGAGCTGGCCTGGGTGCGAATGGTCTGTTATCGCTGCCTGCCCTACTTAGCTGACTTGTTCCGCTGTCAGAATGAGTTCCTGGCTCTGGCCCCCAAGGGCTTGGCAGAGAGATGTCATAACAGAGCCCTGGCAGTGGCTTCGCCCATGGGGACGCCCTTCAGCCAGTCAGGAGCTCTCACAGGGAACAAGTACCACGATGTCACAGCCACACCACATACTTCTACCAGCACTGCTGCTGCCTCCGCCCAGAAGTGCCTAATAAAGGGGCACCGCGGAACCTCAAAGAACTTTTTGACCATGAAGGGAAAAAGTACAATTATCTAGAAGGGTGCCAGGGAAAACAGCTGTCTGCCAGACAGGACGGTTTTGGGATAACAAAAGGCCACTGGTCAGCTTTCTCTACCTTCAAGGCCTCAGAGAAAATTCAGAGGGACCAGGCTGATGTCCCTGTGCCAGGTGGTTCTGGAAGTCTTTCTTCTCTGCCTTTCCCGATGGTCTCCACAGAGGGAAAGCCCCCCAAGGCTGTTTGCTTCTCCCAGGTCTCCTCATCTTCCACGTGGCAGTTCTTTGCACCATGGGAGTGCCCAGCCTGAGGAGTATTGACTCAAAACAGCAACAGCCAGCTGTCATTTTGACCCTGACCCTGTTCTCTCATCTAATTCAACAACTCGAATCCAGCCTGAACTCCAGAGGTGGAAAGAGAAAAGAAAGCAGACTCCAGAGGTGGCCATCCCCAGCAACAATCAAGATCAACAGGAGATAGAAAGGAGGAGGGGCAGGAAGCTTCTCCAGCCCTTGTCCTTGGCCTCAGCACAACAAATGTCAGAAAAGACACAGGTTATCTTATGTTTCTACCAAGGGTTACAACTCAGAGACCAGCTTTCATTTTTGCTGTGTTTCAGATGAGATAAAGATGAAACACATCCTTAAGACCACAAGTCTGCTCAGAAACAAACAGTGAAACTTCTTGCTCAGATACAACTGCTGAAGAAGAGAGCGGCTCCCTGAATCCAGAAGCAATGTGGGAAAGTGGGCCCAAACCCAAATCCAGAGTGCCCATCCTAGGGATAAGTTGAAGACGTGTAAACCTCCCAACAGTCTTGTAGACCTCTTGAAAACAACTGTACCTGCCAGCCGCCTTGAACCAAAAGCTCTGGGTAAAACATGGCTGGCACTTGGCTCCTGTCTTCACCCACATAATTCATATGAGAGAACAGACAATACCCGTGGCTTGAGAGGGGCTATAAAATAACTCAGAGTGCAGTGGAACAAAGGAGAACAAGAGAACAAGAATAAGCTATTTAAAAAATGCAAGCATACTAATCCCTTCACCTTCTTTCAACCAGTCCCCAAATTGGGACCCATGGACATGGACAGCGGTGAAGGACTGATTATGGAAGTGGGGGGTATGTTGGGGGAGGGGAGGCGAGAGGAGAAAAAGTAGGACAACTGTAATAGCATAAACAACAAAATATTAAAAAATGCATTTGATAAATATAAAAATATGCAAACACTATTATTTTTTCTGGTGGGAGATGGTTGGTTGTTATGAAAATAAATGGGCATTCATCACCATGAAAGATGTTCCTTCCAGAAGCCTGCATGGGAGGTTGCAGATATCATTTGGGTGCTTCTACTCTAAACAGTGTGAATGGAGAGAGAGCAGGGAAAGCTGGGGCAGTGCTTCCTGCCTGCCAACACAGTAGACGTTGTGACTGTGTCTTAGAGTAGGTTGTGGTTCTTTCAAGCCCAGGACGCAGTCCCATTCTCATTCTTGTGCTAACACGGGCCGTGTCAGAAGGCTCTGGCTGCTGTGGGCGCTGATGAGGGATGCTCTCGGACAGCAGCAGGGCTACCAGCAGCTAGACCGCCGTAGTTCTGCTCAGTTTTTAAAGTTTTATTTTTTTACGTTGTCAATGTAAGGGCATCCAAACCTGTAAAATAATATTATTTGTAAGAATTTATTAGAGTTCGTTGGAGCCAAACAGAGGACATGCCTGGAAGCAAGGTCTCTAGGGACTGAGGAAAATGCTTCCTGGAATGACAGTTTGCAGTTGCTGTTGTACATTTAGAATGAAGGAGGGAACTCAGGAAGATGGCAGCAACCTGGGAGAATGCAAGGCAGGGAAATCTCTATGATTGGATTACAGGATACTTAACAAGATTATGTGTTTTCCTGAGGGTGGTTACACTTCTGAGTGGTCTTAAAAAGAGGCATTTCGAAGTTGTGCTAACTGAGATGCACAGAAACAATGGACAGGGCTCCTTAAGGCAATGATCAGCCTTTTATTAAAGAAGTTACAAGCCTGGGTGTGACTACCCACAATTCCCAGTTAGGAATTTAGGATCAGATTGCCTTGTGAGGTTTTCCTTCAGTCAAATTTACTTCAGAGCCCCCTTTTCATCCACCACATGCAGGAATCGTGCCCCGAGAGAGCCTCTGGTTGTCTTCTGTGGTGTTTCCTTGCTTTCCCTTGTGGGAATTTTGAAGCTACATGTCTTCAGTTGACCATCAGCAGACACCCTGGTCTGGACTAAAAAAACACTGAGAAGCACCAGGGGCTGCTGGAAGATGTCACCGCTGTGAATTCATGCCACATGTCTCATATTTCTCTTGCATGGCTTGCTGACTCCTGGAGGCCGTGTAAAGAATCCTGTATCTGTGGTATAGCTATCAAGAAAGAGAGCATCTTACCATACTAAATGGTTAGACTTCATTTGGTTTCCTTAAAGGATGATCACCATTGAAATCTGCCAATAGAATCATCCAGGAAAAGCTCCTTAATATTAACATCTTACATTCTTTATTGTTTCTATCATCCCAAAAGTGTTTGTCTCCTAAAACTATAGTCTTTTGGCCTAGGCCTGCGGGATTGTGAGCAGAATTTTCTGTGCTAGGGGACTTAAAGCCCTCTTCTTATAGTTGTATCTCCTGTTCATTATTGTGTGCAGGAATGTATACAGGAGTGGCACATAAAGCAACAGTTCCAGTGCCTAACTCTCAGTATTTGTAGAAAGACTCAGTTGAGAAAAACAACTCTTAAAAGCTTTATTATCACTGAGATTCTGATAGGGAGAGTACTGTCTGCTTAACGTACAAGCATTTATCTCCAAGTATACCTATTGATTAAATGGCTCTGGTGGGAGGTGGCCCTTCTAGGAATAACAGCTTTCTAATTTTCTTATTACCCTAGAATGTAGGAACGATTCCTATTTTTACGGATGAGTAAGGTAAAATCAATCAAGTCAAGCAGCTTTCCCAAAGATCTGCTGCTACTGAGTGACTCACCTGAGATTTGTTCCAGATATATTTAGCTCTAAATGTGTCTCAAGTGATCAGGCCTCACACACAAGCCCACAAAGGCAAGGGGTGTCCGAGAGCCAGGCAGGAGGAGGCTATCTCAGTAAAGGTCAGTGAGAGCTTGGAGGACAGCTTGTGGGACACTGAACCAACCCTCCCACTTCTTCCATCTGGTGATATGCGAATGTTTTCCTTTATCTAAATGCTCCCAAGGGAAAGAAAAGTCGGTGGAGGGGAAAAACGGCCTTGCCAGGGAGTTTTAACTCTGACTTGGGGGGATATTTACAAAGAAACTGATTTAAATAGGAAGACACTGAGTTATTTTACAAGGCACATTTTACATTTTGAGTGGAATAAGTTAGAAGGTAAGTTATGTTCAGACAATCACTAGAGCTAGATTTTTAAAAAATATATCTAAGTTACAGTGTGTAAATTTCAACCTCTCTATAAATGTGTACTTATGTGCTTTCTAGGTGGCTAGAAACTTTATTTATTCTGGTTGAATATTATATTTTGACTGTAATAACTTTTTGTATAAACATAAGACTCCTATTGCCATGCCACCTGCTTCATTTACATACCTGCTGGAATTCTCCACGTACAATGTCTGAAATTCAACACATCTAGAAGTGGTCATTATTTCTAACTGAAATAGTCTTTATCTTGATAAGTGGCATTTAGCTAAGTTTGAAACACTGGATCTATTCTCTTTGAATTCTCCTTTCTCTCCCAAACACTTAAATATAAGCCTGTATGTACGTACAGAACACACACACACACATTCATTTTGAGGAATTGGCTTGGAATTTGGGGGACCTGGCAAGTCTGAAATGTGTAAGGCAGACCTGAGGGCTGGAAAGTCTTGGGCAGGACCTAATGTTTCCTTCTTGAGGCAGAATTTCTTCTTCAGGGAAATTACAGTTTTGTTCTTCAGGCCTTTGTGATCTTTCCACTGATTGGATAAAGCCCACTTCATTATTGAATAACCTCCTTTACTTTAGTTGACTAAAGTCAACTGACTTTACTTGGTTACCACATCTACAAAATACCTCTACAATAACGCCAGACTAGGGTTCTATTCAATAACTAGGTACTATGGTCTAACCAAATAGATTCATAAAAAGTGACTGTATGTACTTTCTCAACAGTTTTTTGAGCAAGTCAATAAGCATTTATTAACAACTCACTGACTTATTGTTAGTTCCAGATATTATGTTTGCTGTTGTGGATATATCAAAAGTAAGATATATTTCCTCTCTCTGAGGAAACCACAGTTCTAAAATAGGAATTGTCATCTAACCAACATATTATAGTCATATGTTGACTTAATCTTATGGGTTAGTTGTATTTAAATGGAAAACTTCATAAAATTACTGTATTTTTCAGGCTATAAGACACACTCTGCCTCCCCTCCCCCCAAATTTGGGAGGAATAATGGTTGTTAATACTGCTGTTGAGTTCTGTTTACATTTACATTGGTGAAATATTATGTTATTTATGTTATTGAATGTTTTACCACATCTTTTGCTTCCAAAGTTTTTTTCCTAGTTTCCTCCTCTTAAACCTAGGTGCATCTTATGGTCCTAAAAATATGGTAATTAATAATCATGACATTCGAAATTTCTTCACACTGAAAAAAATATTAATGTTAACCTATCACAAATTTAAAGAAGATTAACTGTAATTCTCAAAATAAGTCTTATGTTTAGAAATAAGTCAATCATATGAAAAATTCTGGTCTCTTGCCGCAAGCTTTATGGAAAATATTTTATTGCTTTTGCACAGCAAAGAAAAACATCAACAAAATAAAAAGTCAACTCACAGAATGAGAGAACATATTCACTGATGCAGCTGATAAGGGGTTAATATCCAAAATTTATAAAGAACTTACAAAACTCCACACCAGAAAAAAACAAATAATCCAATTAAGAAACGAGCAGAGGACCTGAATGTACACTTCTCCAAAGAGGACAACAGAGGTCCAGTAGACATAAGAAAAGTTGCTCAATGTCACTAATCATCAGAGAAATGTAGATTAAAACCATATCTCATAGTGGTTTTAATCTACAGATGGCTATCATAAACAAATCAACAAACAACAAGTGCTGGTGAGGATGTGGAGAAAAGGGAATCCTTTTGCACTGTTGGTGGAAGTGCAGATTGGTGCAGCCACTGTGGAAAGCAGTATGGAGATACCTCAAAAAATTAAAAGTGGGTCTGCCTTTTGACCCAGTGATCCAACTTCTGGAAATATATCTGAAGGAACCCAAAACACTAAATTGAAAGAACATAAGCACCCCTATGTTCATTGCAGTGTGATTTACAATGGCCAAGATATGGAAGCAGCCCAAATGTCCATCAGTTGATAAGTGGATAAAACAACTGTGGGACATTTACACAATGGAATACTACTCGGCCATAGAAAAGAAGAAAATTTTACCTTTTGTGACAGTATGGGTAGACTTGGAGAACATTATGCTAGGTGAAATAAGCCAGTCAACATGTGGAATCTAATGAACAAACTGAAATAACAAACAAAATAGAGATAGACCCATAGATAGAGAGCAGGATGATAGCTAAGGGTAGCAGGGAGGTTAAGGGGTAGAGGGATTGAGCAAAAAGGAGAAAGGACTCATGGGCCTGTTGTGGGGGGAAGGAAGAGGACTTAAGGGGACTAAATGGTAATGAAAAAATACAATAAGAAAAATAATAAAAAAGAATAAATAACAACAAATATTTTGTTGTTATTATTGCCTGATCTTTTAAACTCAATGTGCGCTTTTATTAATTTCAAAGAAAATGTGAGCTTCCTTAATACAAGTGTGTATTCCTGAAGTTATGAAATCAAAATGAATCTTAATGTACCAGGCAAAATTGCTTATATTTTTCAAATAGTTCATATCTTAAATGACTATTTTAAATGTACTGTTTACAATTTGCCATTGGATCTTTCTGAATTGGGAGAACACTAAATAGTATTCATCTCAAGGAAGTCTGTCTTGAATTTACTGCACACTGTTAGTACTCCTTGACTCCTCAGGAAATGCCAACACACACCTGTCCAAACAAGAGCCTCTGAAATGTCCTGCGAAAGGTTGTGCTCAGTATATTTTCTTATTTCCTTAATAGTCACTATAACACAACGCTGAAGTGTATGGGCTTTGAAGCAGCCATTCCTGTCCCACCTTCAAAAGCCAAGATAATGGGTGAAATTTGTGTTTTTCTGAGTTGATTTCCTCACAGAGTTGTCACACACATGCAATGAGCCAGTATGAGTGAAGCATTTTGCAGGATGCTGGCCACAGAATGGCACAAATGTAACTGCGGGTCATGCCAACTGTAAGTATACCTAAAAATGTGAATGTTCTCTCTCAAGACTTTCTGGAGATGATCTTGGGCAGAGTACTTCCGCATGAACATTTAATTCTGTTTTCAGTTTTATAGAGAAACTACTGCTTCCGACTTGGAATGAAATGAAATAACCTGAAATATGATGTCAACAGAAAAATTGGTCATCAGTAAATGATTACTCAATGTTAGAGCTAGAAG
Source organism: Anoura caudifer (assembly GCA_004027475.1). NCBI lineage: Eukaryota > Metazoa > Chordata > Mammalia > Chiroptera > Phyllostomidae > Anoura > Anoura caudifer. The sequence goes on from PVKU01000510.1 coordinate 446,092, forward strand.
CACAGATGATCTAGGGTGGTCTCCACTCTTTCAGAATAAGTCATGTGAGGCCTAAAGAGCTTATGCGACTTGTCCATGGTGATACAGTTAGAGTAGCAAGTCAGGGAGCTCCGCTTCGGTTCATTCGTGAAAAAGAACATGATTCACCACGTTTCTTTCCCCTTTAGCCCATGAATACAGTAGACTTATCTCATAAAGAGATGAAACTATATTGTTCAAATGAGTTAAAATTCAAATTATATCTCTATACTACTTAAAATATTAAAAACTCATAGACTGAATAAAATATTTTATAGAACAAAATTCCCTTGCTAATTTATTTTCATTCTTTTATCTTCTGCTAAAATAGAGGTATATCAAATTGGGTGAGTTTATTCTAGCTGACTCTGATTAATTTCTACAGTGCCAGATTTAAGCCCTCCCACTCTCTGCTCTCTGCAGGCTGGTGTCAGGGACGGAGGCTGGCATTAAAGTCAGCACAAGTGCGGTCCTTCCGCCTCTCCAGCTTGGCTGGAGCTGTTAGTGTAAGCACTAGTCTCCTCTAACACTCAGTCTTTGGATCACTGCCTTAAAGGGTAATAACATTCAGAATAAGACTTTGGTTCAGAAGTCCTGTCCCAAATGCAATGATCCTTCTTGTATTTGATTGACTGGAAATTCTGAAGAGCAGACAGACTGGGTAGGCATGTAGTTAGTATTACTTCTCCTTGTGCAGAATCAGGTGTGCTGTTGCCACAGGGAGGTCTCCCTACTGATGACACACACCTTGCTTGTAACATTTGTCCCATGCATCCGATCCTGATTTTCTTTTATTTTCTGGGTATATAATACCTGTTTTCCAACTGGGTGTCCATTCATTGTATGTGTTGTTTTTACTCTGAGTTTCTAGACAAGTTTAAGCAATCAGCAAATGCCATTTGCTAAAATGGGTCTCCCCAAAGTTTAAACATGATAATGGTTCACAGCATCTGTCCAGCCTAGTGCAGCAACATTTTCATTCTAGTTGAGTAGATTCTAAGGAGTCTTCTTATAGTTTTCAGTTTCATTTCTCTATTGTTATTTGGCTTAGCAATTCCTATTTATTATGCCTTAAAAGCACAATGCTCTATTATGCTTTAAAAGCATTCATGGTACTAGTTCATGAAATACATTTTGCTTTTCTTTATGCTAAGTGGCATAAACCTGATAAATTCAAAGATAAAAAGTCCCAGATTGTCAATTTAACAATAAAAACTGTGAGCAATATTCTGGCAGAGTCACAGAAAGTGATAGAAAAGTCAAAATAGTGAGTTGCAAACAGGGCATCGCAAACTTAAACAGGAAGTCAACTTTAAATAGGAATAGAATAAAGACATGTTTTAGCCATTTTTAATTTACAAAATAGTCATTTTAACATTAGGAGGTGGTTCAAATAATCTACAAATCAGTGAAAGAATAAATGTCAAATTTTTGAGAGAAAGATGTCTTTAAGAATTTTTTGCCATGTCTTATTCCAGCAGGAATTAGCTTCTTTCCATCTTGATGAAGTGCCTCCATCCTCTCGCTGAGTTTCTCCTCCAGTAGAAACACTGGGTCTGAAATGAGATCAGATTTTTTAAGTTGCCACTAAGTGAACATCATTTAGCATTTTCATTCTTCTAAAAGAGCTCATCACGTAATTGCCTTCTAATAGCAGGCAAGCGGGATGACAAGCAGGATGAGGCATGATGAAGATAATGAAAATTTAAAGTACTCTCCATTTTCTGTTGGCTTGGAAAAGCTTACGAGAGCGATGACACACCCCATAGAAAATGACAGGCCTCCTAAGGTGACTGAGCAAAGACATGCAGTAAGCAAGATAAATCTTCTGGTATTAGTTCCTGGAATACTTTTTGTTTTTCTTTATGCTAAGTCACATAAACCTGACAAATTCAAAAGCAAAATGTCTGAGTTTAAGATTCCTATATCTGCTTAGAACTGATCTTGCCTATAAGTAGGCATCTGAGACAAAGATGTCTATGAAACTTTCACTAGAATGATCTGCTTTTAAATAATGTATGAGAGCTACATATTTTGAATCTGTCCCAGGAGATTTTTTTTAGATCTAACTTCAAGCCCTGAAAAATACTTAAGTTTATCAAGGAACGAAGGACATTTCCTTAGTTTAGGTTTTCCCAGAAACAGATGGTGAGGCAGGGAAATAACTACATATATTTTATTTTGGAGGTGATCTCAGAAAGCACAAGCGAAGGTGTGGGGAAGTTGAGGAGACGTGAGAAAAGCCAGTGAAGAGAGCATGGCTGAGTGGGGTGCCAGCGTGGACAACTAAGGTCCACTTCTTCTGGGGATCTTTTAAGAAATGGTGTTGAGTGTATTTCAGTTTTATCTCACCCATGGAGGAGGAAGCTGGGTAATTTACCCATCAGCTCTCATCCTTCCTTGGTGCTATTACTTGGCATTTTAGGCTACCTGGCATCCCAGATGAACGTGCTCTTGTGGTGTTGGACAAAGCCTGCAGACAGAGAGACGGAAGGAACTGAACCTTGAGAACTCCGCTTTGTGTCTTAGCCACCACCCAAAGGCCCATTTTTTGGGGGTTAGGATTCAATCTATGAATTTTGGGGGGTGGACAGAAATATTCAAACTATAGCATTCTTTGGTCCTCCCAAATTTATGTTCTTCCTACATACAAAACATGTTAACTTATTTAAAAATCCCAACAATCTCAGAAGTCATAACTTGTTCCAGCATCAACTCTAAAGTCTAAAGTCTCATTTTAAACATCATTAAATAAGAGACTTGAGGAATGATTTATTCTTTTTCTTTTTTTATCCTCACCTGAGGATTTTTTTTTCATTGCTTTAAGAGAGAGAGGAAGGGAGGAAGGAAGGGAGAGAGAGAAACGTTGATGGGGAGAGAGAAACATTGATTGGTTGCCTCCCATATGAGCCCGGACCAGGGATCATATGAACCTGGACCAGGAATTGAACATGCAACCTAGGTATGCAACCATGTGCCCTGACTGAAAATCCAATCCACAACCCTTTGGTTATGGGTCACCACTTCAACCAACTGAGCCACATATGTGAAGGTGAGGTATGTTTTACTCTGAGGAAAAAGTTTCCCTGGCTGTGAATCTGTGAAACAAAGTTGATGTGCTTCCCAAGTCCACTGGTGGGACAAATGTAGGATAGATATCCTTATTCCAAAAGGGAGAAATAGGAAAGATGTGTCCATTAAACAAGGAGGCCATTACCTTGAAGTGGTTTTAAAATCTCAGTAATCTGTGTAAGCAAACCAAAACCTAAGCCTGTAATGTGTAAAAATCGAGGAATTGAAAATGAAGGAAACCAATTGGAAACAGCTGTAATAAAACAAAGTTCAACTGAGTATATTTGAAGACCTAATTGGTTTTATTAAGTGATTCATAAATCAGGTAGCATTTATTCTAGCAAACAGAAAAGCCTTTCAAGGAGTTGTACAGTATAGAAGGATTTTATAAGAAGAGGGGTGGGGCCAGGATCTTATTAACAAAAGGAAAGAAAAGAACAGATTATTTTTAGGCCTGGACATCTTTCTTGGGGGGGAAGGAAACAGGAAAGTTTTCATCTTGCAGCCTCTTTTTTCTGTGGTGGGATGGAGAGGACCCATGTGACAAATTACCTCACTGGTGTTAATTTGACCAGACAATTCCAGACTGGTTGGTTAAGATTACATTTCTGGGACGGTTTGAAAATGCAATTCAGTTAGGTATTAAATATAAGCTTGGTATATGGGCTTCAGCATGAGGCATTATGGGTCTGTAATTTTCCTTTAACAAACCCAGCTAGGCTTGCCTAAATAAGGCACCTGCTTAGGCTATAGCCAATCAAATAACTGCTTTGCTTTGCTTCTGCATTTTCTTTATAAAAGTTTTTCCTTTGGTTCCTGTCAGTGGAGTGATTCTACCTCTGACTTGGTGCTGCCTTATTCAAATACTTTTGTTCAAATAGACTCTTAAAAAGTTGAATGTGCTTATCTTTTAACAGAGAAAGGAGTGACAGGGCCCACACAAGTCTAAAACCTAATCCGCAACCTCTGTTGGACTTTAAGTCCGAAGAATAATCATCTTTGACGCAATGTTCTGCCTTATAAACCTACAGATGGTAACAATGTGAACCCCACAGCCTGGTGGGGGCCCTACCGATGCCATGGATCTCTCCTTGGGCCCTGTGGCTTTCCCAGGTTGGGGTCGTGTGGCCTTGGTTCTGCCAGGTGCCCCTGTCCTTTGAAACCTAGATAAAGGGAGCAAAGCCCCCAAGTCTGTGTCTTCAACGGGAGTGGCAGAGCCAATGATCTCTGAATTGCTTTCAGGGCCATTCTTCTACTGTGTTGAGGAACAGAGCCTGGCTTCTGTTGATATGATTGATCCACACTAATCTCCTTATCAAAAGTTCACCTGGCCACACTCTTAGTGTTCTTATATTTTGCAGTGTGGATAGTCTGAAAATTTCCCAAATCTTTAAGTTCTGCTTCCTTATGATCAACAATTTAAGTATTTTTTCCCTTCTCATATTTTACTATAAACAATCAGGAGGAGCCAAGTCACACCTTAACACTTTGCAGCTATATATACTATTGCGTGGCTCTCAAGTTCTACCTTCTACAAAACACAAGACCATGAACACAACTCAGCCAAGTTCTCTGTCTTTTTTAACAAGTTAAAAAATGTTTCCAGTAATATGCTCCTCATTTCCACCTGAGATCTCAGCATAATGGCCTTTGTGGTCCATATATCTGTATCAATGTTCTGCTTAGAACGTAGGTATTCTCTAAAATTAAGGCTTTCTCCACAGCTTTCCTATTTCTTTCTGAGCTTTCACCAAAACCACCCTTAATGGTGTATTCATGGCAATGCAGCCTTTTTCTAGCATGAAATTCAAAATTCTTTCAGCTTCTACCCATTACCCAGTTCGTTCCAAAGCCAATCCCACATTTTCAGATATTTGTTAAAGTAGCACTCTTCTTCTTGGCACCAATTTCTGTCCTAGTCCATTAAAAATGCTATAATATAATACCATATACTGGGTAGCTTATAAATATTCCTCACAGTTCTGGAGGTTGAGAAGGTCAAGTTCAAGTTTTCAGCATGGTCACAGTCTAGTGAGAGCCCTCTTCCTGGTTCATACCCAATGTCTTCTTGCTGTATCCTCACAAGGTGAAAGAGACTAGGAATCTCCACATGATCTAACTACCTCCCAAAGGCCCACCTCCTAGTATCCTCATTTTGGAGGGTTAAGATTTAACGTTCGAACTTCAAAGGACACAATCATCCAGAGCATAGCCGTGTGCTTCCTTCCTCTGCCCTCCCTTCATTGCTGGTATTGTCGAGGCTCCTTCCTTGGTTCTTCTCTCTTTTCATGCTACAAAACTCCCTGATATTTTCACCAAAGCCATAGCTTTCCTCATCTCTTCATGACTGTAAGAAATGTATCACTAGTCCAAGCCATTCCCTGAGATCAAGACTCAAATATTCAGCACTCTGTGATATAAGAGGTCTGTCCGGAAAAAAGTCCATCCATTGTTAACGTAACAGGAACGGTTTGTGTGACATCAATGTAACCTGGCATCCAAGGAGAACCTACTGGAATTAGGAATGGCCAGTTATATTCCTACAGATAATATTTAAAGCTCTGACAGTGGGAGAGATGGCTTAAGCAATGAGTGCAGATAAAAAAGGGCTAAGACCTGGGGGCTGAACCTTATTGTACTACAACTTTTAGTGTAATTAGGAGCTAAGGTTTTTATTAATAAAATGGATTATGAAGAATTATTTAGCAAATTTTTACAAGTAAGATGATTAAAAAATATGCTAGTCAAATATTCCCTGGTAAGATAATTGGGGCCTAAGCCAGAGAAAGTTATTATCATTGGTTTTTGGAATTTGCTGGGCTGCAGGGTAGATTTATTGGAAAATTGAATTTGCATGTATACCCATAGGCTATAATAACTACCTCCAGAAGCCAATTATAGGAATTAGAGACAGTCTAACTACGTTATTATTTTATTTGAAGAGGAGCTGAAATTTGTTTTATGCTGCACAAAGAACTTGTTTGATGTATATTTCATGAGCCCTGGTTGAGAGGGAACATTTCATATTGGAATATATGAAAGCTCCTAATCAAACATTTATGTCAGCAAGAGTTTTCTTTTGTGGAAGAAAGTTAATGTGATGAAAAAATAAAGAAGGCATAGAATGCCCTGAAGATGCTAATCCATTCTGAACAAGATAGGCAGCAAGGAGCAGCCTCAGTAAGGGGCAAATCTAGGCAACCAGACTGAAGTCGGAAGCCTGGGCTATAGACATGGCTTTTGACCATGGTTTTGGCCAAGTGCCTCTTAACCTTCCATTTTCTTAGTGAACATCTGTTACATCTGCTTACTAACAGAACTTTGGAGTGGTTGCCTTTAAATCTCCTTGACACTTTTACATTTGAAGTAATGGAGAAAACAATACAATTTAGTTTAAATGAATATAGAGTCCTCGATGAGCAATATCTGATGGGGAGATGAGATGCTTTAAAATGTGTTTATTTCATTTGTCATATTTGTGGTCAACCTTTGTCCTTTCCAGATGTTCCAAGCCAACACCCTTGCCAGGTTCTGGCTGTGGACTCATATTCTCCTTGGAAAGTGCATACATTTTCACAGGACCCATGCATGACTTTCAAAGCTTTATCAAGTTTCCCTTTTCTCTAACCTCCATCATCTTCAACATGACTTACTGGAGATTCCACTAAATCTGACATTCCAGTAATGACTCCTTGGGTCCTTGATTTCAACTTCTTTGTCTCTTCACCATGTTTCCTCCTCAGGCCAATTATGCTCTTCCTGTCCACAGACTTGGGATCTGGGGCACAAGGGAAGAACCCTGGTGTCTGAGTAGCTTTGAAGACCAAACAACTTCACCTGTTTTCTACTTCCCACTGTTTTGGTCCAGTCCCCATGTCTAGGTATTGAATAACCAAGGTTCTCTTCTCATTCAGTCTAAGTCATGTCCCTGTCTCGTGTCCCCTCTTCTCCAGAACTGGAGTCCTGACCTTAATATATATCATGTGACTAGCTGGACCAATTCCCCTTAGAATGGGTTATCCTTCCATTTGAGGATCTTAGCATGTATTTATAGGTCATTTGTAAATCAGCTATATCTTACTTGACAGTCAAATGTTCTATATCCTGCCTTCTTGATTGGGGATCATAGTGCTAATCAGTTCTAGAACCTCTGTTGTGAGAGTGGTGTCCTCACACACTGTGTCTTGACCACATGGGCATCCTCTCTGGAACAGTCTGGAAATCTGTTCCCTAGACTCCCTCTGCCTTTTGGAGCTCAGGGCTGCCCTTATTCTTTCTCTCTCCCTCTCACCACCTACTGTCTGACACATGTAGGTTTTCAATCACCTAGATAATTTGAGTTAATACAATATAAATATACTAATATCCATACTTCATAAAAATCTGACTGTAACTAATACTAAATTTTAACTTCCAGACTTAAGTGGAATTCAATTTTAAATCTGTGTCTGAGGCTTAGGTTTACTTTCACTGAAGTGGAGTCAATTTCATGAGCTTTTCTGAAGTCAGAAACTTTTTCTATTTTTCCTCATTTGTCATTTATTTAATTTATATTTAGTGAGTACATTCCCATCCAGAGATAAGATGCATATATATTTATACTTCTCTCTGTTTAAATTGAGGTAACATTGCATTATAACATCATATATGTTTCAGGTACACAAAATTATAATTTGATATCTATATACGCTATTGTGTGCTCACCACCAAAAATCTAGTTTCAGTATTGAATTAAGAACAATGATAGATCTTCCATTTATTCTCCACCAGGATCAATACAGCTTTCCCTGCACTTTCTTTCAATCAGAAGTGAATGATTTTTATCAAATTCTCCCCTCCTTGGCTTAGGTTTAAAACTGCCTTTTACTCGTAAATTTAATTTTATATAACATGGGTTCTATTACTGATCTGATCTGGTTACTTTTAAAGGAGAACTGAAGCCATTCTAATGAATATCTAACTTTATCAAACCACTTTTGACCATTGCCTGATAATATTTTAAGATATGTATGTATATCACTGAATGGTGTGGCTCAGTGGACTGAGTGTTAGCCTGAGAACCCAAAGGTCACGGGTTCAATTCCCAACAGGGCACGTGCCTGGACCTGGGCCAGGTCCCCAGTTGGAGACATGTGAGAGGCAACTGATTGATGTTTCTCTTGCACATCAATATTTCTCTCTTTCTCTTTCTCCCCCCTTCCCCTCTCTCTAAAAATAAATAAATACAATCTTAAAAGAAACACACATGCACAAAATTTCTTTACATTCTGGTCCCAAAGTTATGTCCTGCAAAAACACAGGTATCCTTATTGCTGGAAGTGAGAAAAAGCTCTGAGAACACTGAGTTTATGTTCTCTGATTCCCTAGAGCCTTTGGCATAATAATGATGCTTGCATTTAGGTACCACTTTATGCATTTAAAGAGCACTTCCGCATTTTTTTGGGTAGCAGCCTGGCAAAATAAAAGAGCATGAATTTTGGAGTTAGATACTTTTAAATTTGAATCCTAGCTAGCATCCTACCATCTGTGGGCCTTGGTCAGGTTCCTTTTCTTTCTCTCTTTCTTTTTTTAATCTCATCCATCCAGTCATTTATTTATTCATTTGTTAATAAATATTTTTATATTATTTTAATTTTTTAGACATTTTTTATTGTTGTTCACATACAGTTTTCTGCCTTCCCCCCCTCCCCACCACCCCAGCCCTCCCCACCTCCCTCCCATTTCCACCCCCCCTTGTTATTGTCCATGTGTCCTTTATAATTGTTCCTGTAAACTCTTCACCCTTTCCCCCCATTATCCCTTCCCCTCTCCCCTCTGGTCGCTGTCAGCCTGTTCTCAATTGCAATGTCTTTGTCTATACTTTGCCTGTTTGTTCATTTTGTTGATTAGGTTCCTGTTAATGGTGAGATCATATGGTATTTATTGTTCACCACCTGGCTTGTTTCACTTAGCATAATGCTCTCCAGTTCCAATCATGTTGTTGCAAAGGGTAGGAGCTCCTTCTTTCTTTCTGCTGAGTAGAATTCCATTGTGTAAATGTACCATAGGTTTTTGATCCATTCATTTACTTGATGGGCACACTTAGGTTGATTTTAGCACTTAGTCAGGTTTCTTAATCTATCTGAGCTCATTTTCTCTGTGTAAAAATGGGGAGTGCTACTGACTTAGGAATGTTGGGACAATTAAATCACATAATGTGTGTACTGTTCTTGGTCCATGATAGGCTTTCAGCACTTCCTGACTTAATAGTAACCTTGGAAGATTAAGAGGAAACAGAATAATAATGAAAATAAATAACTTGCAAGGCCTTTTACATGTATAACACAGATATTTTCTCCTCATGCATCAATATAAGAAATGTTATTTTGGTTTCATTTTCTTTTTTTTAAAGATTCTATTTATTTATTTTTAGAGGGGAAGGGAAGGACAGAGAGAGGGAGAGAAATGTCAATGTGTGGTTGCCTCTCATGCACCCTCTGTTGGGGACCTGGTCTGTAGCCCAGGCATGTGCCCTGACTGAGAATTGAACCAGTGACCCCTTGCTTCACAGGTTGGCACTCAATCCACTGAGCCTCACCAGCCAGAGCATGGTTTAATTTTCTAAGTCAAATAAAATCTATCTACATGCCCCCAGTTTCTAAGGAGGTAAGAGATTAGATCTCAGTCATGTGTTTTAGTGTCTTCTCACTCTATGGATTCTATAAGTTTGGAGGATACTGATGTGCATATAAAAAGGCAGGAGGTAAATGGCTCTCCCTTTTATAGCTTCATTTTTTCTGGACAAGCTACCTCTTATTTTTCTATACACCACCTACCAAGCACTGATGCTCCCAGGTATCCTGTTTATTGACCCCAGGCATGGTCACTGAAGACCTTAGCTGATCAGTACTTGACTTCCATGTGGGTCCATAAGGAATTGCTGTCAGGGACGTTACATGCACTTAAGGTATCACCCCAAACCCCTATACTCTATCCTGTCTGGGGAAACTTCTTCACTGGTCTTCTTTTCTAATGATAGTTGTTTTGTTGTTTTGTTTTTATTGCTCACCCAAGAATATGTTTATTGGTTTTAGAGAAAGGGGGGGGGAGAGAGGGAGGGAGGGAGAGAGAGAGAGAGAGAGAGAGAGAGAGAAATGTGAGAGAGAAACATCCATCAGTTGCCTCTTTCCTCTTTCACACAGCCTGACCGGCATGATTGAACCTGCAATCTTTTGGTGTATGGGAAAATGCTCCACCCAGCTGAGTCTCTTGGCCAGGTTGGCAATATCTTTTATCTCTGTTTACGGTCCCTCATGTCATCTTAAACCTGTGGGGGAATTATTGCTAGTGCACAACAGAATTTACTTTCAAATCTCAGATTCCCTGAGGCAGTGGAGCTCAGAAGCAGAATACCAAGTTTTGGTTACTTTTGAGGGGAAGAGAAGGGAATAGCAATGCACACTCTTCCGTATTAGTGAAAATAATATGCATGTTTAGACAGCAGTAACTCACCCCGCAATGATGCAGCTCTCCCATCACTCCTGTGACATAAGTTCTTCAGCAATCACACCAGGCTCACTAAGGAAAGACACAGGTCCTGGCCCCCACTCCATTAGGATCTATCTGCCCCTTCCGAGACTGCAATACCGTTTCACTGTTCGGGAGGAGAGAGTCTTCAGTTAATGGTAGTTCTGACCAAAGTCCTCTAAGAAGGGGTTTGCTCCTCCCTTGGTCTCAAAGCATCCAGGTGAACATGACTGACACCTCACCAGATTTCTTAGGGCTGATTCCATTACGTCACATGTCTCTCTTCTGATCAGTCACCATTAGAAACAAATCTGCCATCACCGGAAATCTCATTCCCATATTGCTCCAATGCCGTGTTCATCTCCTTCCATTGTCTGACCCATTTTTTCTCTCTTCACAGGTTTCCTCTCACTGTGCTTTCAGCCATTACAAATATTTCTTTTATCCTCATCCTATTTTTGCACACTTCCATCTCCTTCATTTTTTCTAATAGCATCTTGGCCTTCCCTTTATGTTACTTCCTCTCATTCAATCCATTTAAGTGAAGCATATATTTTCTTCTTATATTCTAACCTCAGGACCTAGAAGTAGGATAAATATTTTTCTCTTTACTCCATTTTTTTTCTACTGATTCCAATAAAATAAAGCCTAGAAAAGGTCACCCAATATTAAGTTGTCATCTGCCCTTCATCCTTCCAGACCAGAGGTCATGGGAACAGTGACACCACTGTACAAAGAGTCCTCAGAGCTTATTTCAGTGGCAGGAAAAGAAAGAGCCTTCATGCTTAGGTTCTCATAGGAGCAGATCCTACGTTTAGATCAGGAGGTGGTATCGTATGTCAAAACAGTCCTTGGCAACCCGAAGGATTTTTTACAACAAAATGAACCACTTGTGTTTCTACGAACATTTTCATCACCTTTGGAACAAGCTTCTTGAACATTGAGATGAAAAACATTAAATTTTTGACAAATGTACTCACTTAATTACATAACTGTGTTCATAGATGAACAAAGCAAATGAAAGGAACCAAGGAATGAAGCAGGAGAAAGTGACAGGCAAAGGAAAAAATGATTCTCTCATATGTCCCCTATTAAATGTAAGACCATGGGAAGGTCTGGTACTGAAAGTTATAATATCATGAGGAAATGCTACATGTTGAGTGTATATTTTGGTAAGTGGTGTTTAAGCACAAAATCAACATATCCTTTTTAAAAAATTGAGCTGACTCCCTGAATAGTAACAGAATAATTTCTAAAATGCAATTCTTTTCTCTGTTGAAAATGTAAAAAATTTTAAAAATTGGTGTTTTAATTGACCACAAAGGGAATTTTTACCTGTTCTTGTTCAGAGAGGTCATGGTTTGGTAGATTGATTATTTTCAAGACAGTTCTCCCACAGACACTGGCCTTAGATCTCAGCCTGGGTAAAATGAACCAGGCACATGCGTTGCTACCAGATGGAAGCCTGTGGTAATCAGCCACGTCAGGTTCCTGTCACCAGGCACAGGCCACCAGAGAACGAAAGCCTCTTTTGTACACTAGGCACCATTTCCAGAAAGCATTAGTTAAAATTGACTAATCTTTGCTCTGCCTATTTTCTCTCAACCTGATTATGTTATTTTCTTGGAAAATGAGATGCTAGAATCGAAATATTAGACTCAAAATGAGATGTTTCTCATATTCATAATCCTTAGGTCATTGTCATAATCAGAATGATATTAGGTAAGATTTAAAATGCCCATTTTCATTCTGAGCTGCTCAATTTTAGTAACTGTTGAATTTCACACCACCACTTCTAATCCCTGCACCAGCTGCCTACAGGAAACACAGAAACTTAATTATCAGCAGACCAAATATTTCATCCTCTGGAAACCAGAATATTCCACAATTTAGGAATTTAGCAAACATGTTCTCTAAAACCGGAGTTCTCACTGAGTTGTGAGTTGCATTTGAAAATAGCAGTATGCATTTTTCAAACTGCAATTGAGATCTTACACCTTTTTTGAAGTCTGAACATAGGTTATTAGCTCCTTTTCCTTTAAAAAACGTTTATCCCTTGCCCTCGTGTGCCATTTCTTCTCTCATGTGCTATAAAATATCAGGTTACAAATTGGTGAGTCACTATGTGTTGTTTTCCTGCCATATATGAGTAATTTCTATGGCATATGGATGTGTTTGTGAAAGGCCTCCAATTAAGGTAATTCTGCGCAAGAGGCACTCATTTCAGAGGGTCCATTACGAAATTTTATTTTCTCTAGCTTAAACTGCAGTTCTCTGCAAAAGGTAAACTTGATTAGCTTTTCATTGGGTGTAAACAAGTTGATCTGCTTTACAGAGGCAGATTTCTCTAGGGAACTACAAACTGTCAGATGCCAATGCTCTGAGAAATGTAGTGATGTGAAACCAAAAATCATGACTGTTATTCTTTTCTTATCACTTGACTTGCATTGTAAGAATTAATTTTGGGATGTTTTCCAAGTTATTGGCATTGTGGATACAACTCTGCTTGATTGTTACTTTTCCGTATGGTCCTTATCTATGGAAAGAAGGCTGTGAAGGTGGTTTCGACCCCTCGGTGTCCAAGGCTGGAATGTTTTCTATGCTTTCCCAGTGGTGAGTCCCTTTTACAGCTGTGCTGTGAAAAGGGAATGGGAGTAGTGAAAAAGGGCACCAGAGTAAGAAAAAAGGGGCAAAGCACATCAGACGGAAAAAGACAAGAACCATGTGACTTCACTTGTATGTGGCATATAAAACAGAAAGCAGCAAATGAACAACAGAACAAACAAAGAAACCCTCATAGACACAGACAACAGTATGGTGGTTACCAGAGAAGAGGGCGTGAGGGAGGACTGGAGAAGCTAACGGGGGTCAAATATATGGTGATGGAAGGAGACTTGACTTTGGGTGGTGGGCACATGATTGCAACATACAGATGATGTGTTATAGAATTGAACATTTGAAAATTACATAATCTTATTAACCCTGATTAGAGTCACCCCAATAAATTTAACAATAAAACACACGAAGGGGCTCAGTCTCTCTTTTGTTACTTTTCTTCTACATAACTCTGAGCAAATCACTGAGACTCTTTGAGACTCAGCTCTGATATTGAGAAAAGGAGGGCAAATACACTTGCTTCACCTCGATTTTAGAATTAAAAACTGTCAATGATTTCCAAATGCTGCACAAAGTTGGTCATTACTAAGATTTATTCATTGGTCTACTGTTTCTCACCTCAGATCCATGCACCCAAAGTGTGCGATTTTACAATGACTTCTACTAAACTGCATTTTACTATTGTTTTTTGGCCAAATTTGAGGGATTGTATAAAAAAATTGAAACTAGTTACTATTTGCTTTACTGTAAACAAGTAATGAGGAAATTGTTTATACCTCACATAGTATTTTTTGTTTGTTTGTTTATTTTTTTATGAAGACCTAGCAGAGTGACAAATATTTCTCAGAATACTTGGGTTTATTTTTAACACAGTTTTCTGTTTTTATTTTTTAGGTCATTTAATTTCCTCATTACTCTCGCTTCTGGGCAGCACTGAGTTCAATCCATGGATTACATCTAGCAAAATACATATGACTTTGCAATGTGCATTTTAATCTCATTGCTGCCATCAACTTACTAGTTCTGCCTCTATTTTCCATTTCTTCATAATTTCTGCATTCTACCTTCTCCATTTACAGCATGTATTTTGAAAGCTACATGATTTTTGGAATGAGGTAATATATAAATAGAAAAAGTAATTTCTTCCACAAGATATTCGAAGTAGATAATAATTGGTAGCATATATTGAACCCTTAATGTGTAGCAGGCCCTATGATAAGCACTATGTAAATAGTGTCTAATTTATTGTTCATCATGAAAGAGGGGCTGTTTCTTCTATTTTACAAATCATTTTACAAAGTTTCATCAACTCTTCTGATGGCTCACCCCTGGAAAATGGAGGGGGCTGAATTCCAACATAGATTTGGCTGACTCTAAAATTCATGCTGATTGGCCCATACACTCTACTGCCTTTTAATACTAATTGTAATACAACAAATGACTATTATTATATTATTCTTGTAAAATTTTTAAAGATTTTTGGTGTAATAGAACATTTAATCTTTACCAAGGGTACCCGTAACTTTTACAAAGTCAGGTGTTTTAAAACTCTATTATTCACACCATTACTTGAAAATTTGGTAGAACAAATCTTTTGCCACATCTTGCTTTTATTGTCATGAATGATATCGAGGTCTGTCTCCACAAGCGACTTGGTGTAATTCTCAAGAGAGTGCCTGCCTCTTAATGACATAAGGAAAAACGCATCCTTTATAGAATGGAGCAGATGCTTTCCGGAAATCTTCTGCCATGCTTCCTTCCTTCAAGTTGTACTCTAAATGCCTTTGCTGTGCTCTTTTTCCCTCATGACCTTTAAATGTCATCATCCATTGCTATATATTTCCATTTAGGTTTGTTTAAATGGAAAGGTTTTGTTTAGTCCCCTTTTCCTTGGGTATATGGTAACTGCCTTTAAAGGGTCTGTTTCTGTCTAATGTTATGGACATAGATGCAAAAAAAGGTTGAGAAAATGCAAGGCTCACAAAGTTGATAAAAAAAGATAATATAGCCAGATCCTGCCTGGGGAAGCAGGAAGATGACGTGTGATAACCCAACAAGGAAACATTATGGAGTTAGTAACTTCTGAACTGGGTTTGTGTTGATGGGGGAGGCATCTTGAGGGTGGGGTCCTTTCTCTTGGAAGGCTTTTCCCTCTCCTAAAAAGCCAAATAAGAGCCCT
Organism: Anoura caudifer; assembly: GCA_004027475.1. Taxonomy (NCBI): domain Eukaryota; kingdom Metazoa; phylum Chordata; class Mammalia; order Chiroptera; family Phyllostomidae; genus Anoura; species Anoura caudifer. The sequence goes on from PVKU01000510.1 coordinate 461,483, forward strand.
CCTATGGCCACAGAGCAGGTTTCTCAGAAGAGAGAAAACTAGAATTCAGAAAGCCTAGAAGATGCAGTCCAGTTAAAGGAGTCATTTCTGGAAGAATTGATAACAGAGGCAGTTGTTTTTAAGACTATCAAAGGGGACAAGATCTCCATCACTCTGGTTTTTAGTCAGATCTGTGTAGTAACTAATAAGACTGCACAGCCAGAACTATAAACGCGTCATTCATAAAAACTGTGAGAGTGATGATTTTGAGCATTACATTCAGGAAAAATGAAATGCCTTTGCAGTTGTGCAATCATTCTAGTACAGACGTGCAGGGGATGAGAATGGAGGTAAACACAAAAGAGGATCTGCCGAAGATTCCAAATCAGACAGTGAGAGAAAGATGATAAGATGAGAAACAGCAGGGAAGTTTTTCCTTGGCCAAAGTTTGCTTAGTTTCATTAGATGCTTATTGAAGTAGAATTATAAGTGAATTTCATAACTTTGGTCTTTATTTTTTATAAATTTTTGCGGGGTCATTTTATCTATTACATAAAGAGGAACAATTCTTAGGGCTGTAAACTTTCAAAAGATCTGCAAATATATTTGCAACTTGATAAGTGACTTATTAGTTCAAGAATATGAAAAAAACTGTCAAATCAAAATGAATGAATATGTAATGAAATACACAAAAGATAACATTATATCATGTGGTTAGCTGAAGCTTAACTCAATTGTTATATGTTAAGATGGAGGTTAAACAAGAAAAAAATACAATATTTGTTCTAAAATAGACAAAATGATGAGAATCCTTCCTAAAACTTTTAGAGCAAAACTATTCTTTTCTAAATTTATTTTTTTACTTTTTTCCCATGATCATTCATCCCCCTCATCCCCTCTCTTCCCCTCAATCACCACACTGTTGACCATGTCCATGAGTACTTTTTCCTTTGTCCTCAGTCCCTCCACCCCCAACCCCCACTCCCAGAGCTGTCAGCCAGCTCTCTGTGTCTGTCTCCATTTTGCTTGTTTGTTCAGTTTGTTCATTAGATTCCACATATCAGTGAAATCATGTGGTACTTGTATTTCTCTGACTTGTTTATTTCACTTAGCAAAATGTTCTCCAGGTTTATTTATGCTGTAGCTAAAGGTAAAATTTTCTTCTTTTTTATGTTTGAGTGGTATTCCATTGTGCAAATGCCCCACAGTTTGCTTCCATATTGTGGTGATTATAAATAATTGCAATGAACATAAGTGTGCTTATGTTCTTTCAAATTAGCGTTCCAGGTTTCTTGGGATAAATTCCTAGAAGTGGGATTGTTGGGGCATAAAGCTGTTCCATTTTGAATTTTTTGAGGTATCTCCTTATTGCTTTCCACAGGTGCTGCACCAATTTGCATTCCCCCCAACAGTGTAATGTAGGTATTTACAAATGTGCTTTATATGATATGCAGGGAGACCTTTAAAATTAAGAAGTTTAGGTCTGGAGGAGGTCCTGTGCCTGGAGGAGGCCCTGCGATCAGGGGTGGCCCTGCGATGAGGGGCAGCCCTGTGACCAGAGGAGGGGGCTTTGTGGAAGACCCAGAGCACACACCTGTGATCTTAGCTGAAACAGTGGAAGCTGTGAATACCAAGATACCCAGAGGAGACTGCACCACTGAATCTCACAGGGATTCTACCACAGAAGTTCACATCATAAACCCAGGGAACCAGAACAGATCAATTTAAGAAGCTGAGGCTGACCAGAAGAGTCTTGCAAACAATGGGAAGACAAAGAAACAATCCACAAATGAAAGAAAAGGAGGAAGCCCCAGAAAGAATGCTAAATGAAATGGAGGCAACTCAACTATCAGATTTTGAGTTCAAAGCAATGGTTGTCAAGAAGCTCCATGAGCTCTCAAAGAGCTACTAGAAACTACAGGGAAGCTACGATGAACTCACTGCAAACTATATCAACATGAAAAAGGAAATAGAAACTATCAACAAGGGCCAAGAGGAAATGAAGAATACAATTTCTGAACTGAAGAGCACAGTGGAAGGAATGAAAAGCAGAATCAATGAAGGAGAAGATCGGATCAGCGAGTTGGAGGACCAAGTAGAGAAAAACATCCAGAAAGAGCAACAAAAAGAAAAGAGGCTCAGAAAGATTGAAGAGGGCCTAAGAGAAATGCAAGACAATATGAAACATAATAATATCCATATAATAGGGATTCCAGAAGAAGAAGAAGAGCAAGGGATAGAAAACCTATTTGAAAAAGTGGTGATGGAAAACTTCCCTAATTTGATGAGAGAAAAAGTCACACAAATCAAGGAATCACAGAGAGTCCCAATCAAGAGGAACCCAAAGAGACCCACTTCAAGACACATAATTAAAATGGCAAAATTCCAAGACAAAGAGAGAATCTTAAAGGCAGCAAGGGAGAAAAAGGAAGTAACATACAAGGGAGCCCCAATAAGGTTAGCAGCTGACTTCTCAATGGGAACACTCTAAGCTAGAAGAGAATGGCAAGAAATAGTCCAAGTAATGAGAACCAAAGGCCTGCAACCAAGACTACTTTACCCAGCAAGGCTTTCAGTCAAGGTAGAAGGCCAAATAAGGAGCTTCCCAGACAAAAAGAAGTCTAAAAGAATACACCTCTACCAAACCAGTTCTGCAAGAGATGCTAAAGGGACTGCTTTAAGGAAAGGAAGAGAGAGAGAGAGAGAGAGATAGAGATAGAGATAGAGATAGATAGAGAGAGAGAGAGAGAGAGAGAGAGAGAGAACTAGAACACATAGGTATGAAAATGGCAATGAATCAGTACCTATCAATAATGACCTTAAATGTAAATGGTTTAAATGCTCCAATCAAAAGGCAGAATAGCTGAATGGATAAGAAAGCATGACCCACACATATGCTGCCTAAAAGAGACCCACCTCAGGACAAAAGACCTACACAGACTCAAAGTGAAGGGCTGGAAACAAAATTTCCAAGCAAATGGACAGGGAAAAAAATCTGGGGTAGCAATATTCATATTGGACAAAATAGATTTCAAAAGAAGGGCGATAAAGAGAGACCCAGAAAGTCACTTTATAATACTCAAGGGAAGAAATCACCAAGAAGACATAAACATCGTAAATATATACGCACCCAGCATAGGAGCACCTAAATACATCAAGAAAATCTTAGAGGACTTCAAGAAAGATATTGACAGCAACACAATTATAGTAGGGGATTTTAACACCCCACTGTCAAAAATGGACAGATCTTCTAAACAAAATATCAACAAAGATATTGTGGCATTGAACAACACTCTAGATGAAATGGACTTAACTGATATATACAGAGCACTTCATCCCAAAGAAACTAAATACACATTCTTTTCAAAATGCACATGGAACATTTTCAAAGATAGACCGCATGATAGGACACAAAACAAGCCTGAACAAATTCAAGAAAATTGAAATCATACCAAGCATTTTCTCTGACCACAAGGGACTGAAACTAGAAACCAATCCCAAGGGGAAAAACCCCAAACACTCAAAATCATGGAGATTGAATAGCGTGCTATTAAACAATGAATGGGTCAAGAATGAAATTAGGGAGGAAATCAAAAAGTTTCTGGAAACAAATGAAATGAACTCACAATAACCCAAAACTTATGGGACACAGCAAAGACAGTCCTCAAAGGGAAGTTCATAGTGATACAGGCCTACCTAAAAAAGATAGAAACATTTCAAACAAAGAACCTAACCCTACACCTACCAGAATTTGAGGAACAACACCAAAGAGAGCCCAGAGCAAGTAGAAGGAAGGAAATAACCAAGATCAGAGCAGAATTAAATGACATAGAGACTAAAAGCACAATTCTAAGGATCAATGAGTCCAGGAGCTGGTTCTTTGAAAAGATAAACAAAATTGACAAGCCTCCAAGCAGGCTCATCAAGAAAAAAAGAGAGAAGACCCAAATAAACACAATCAGAAATGAAAGAGGAGAGATTACAACTGACACCACAGAAATACAAAGGATTGTAAGAAATTACTATGAAGAACTGTATGCCAAGAAATTTGAAAACCTAGGTGAAATGGACAAGTTTCTAGAAAAATATAATCTCCCAAAACTCAATGAAGAAGAAGCAGAAAGCCTGAACAGA